>CM055818.1:39347871-39389152 GCA_029582265.1 Zoroaster sp. YZ-2022
AAATGACAGCTCTATACTGTGTTTGGTATAATGTATTGTTCAATAAACTTAAAATATAATGATTATAAAAGAGTTATAATAAGTCAGCTATGTGGCATTTCATAATATTAAACCCAAGAGGCTGTGAACGCTAAGTATTATATTAATTACATTTTAATGTCATTATATTAAATGATTACACTACAGGCAGCCTACGACAAACGTTGCATTGAACTTAGCCTAAATAACAAATGCATCTGAGAGCATACTTTTAAACTTTCCAGCAATTTTCTATAGACACATTTTAGTACTTAAATCGTTAATACACCTGACTTGGCTTACCTGTATCTTGTGAGCGGCTGAAAAATACCGTCTTCTCTCTAGCACTAGCAGGCACGCACTGTTGGAAAGGACGCTATCTTTGATACGTTTGAGTATGACAACAATAGCAAACGCGTCTCCACGAACATGTCCAAAGTATTGTAACTAGAGAGGGCGCTGGTACATTTCCAGGCTATTCCGTAAAGTCCCGGACGAATGTGTTACGTCACACTCCGTCGGTTTTTCTCATAAGACCGAGGACGGCTTTCAAAACGTGGGATATTTCACTGGCCGTCATAAATATGCTCAGAGTTGCCAATTTTCACGTTAGTTCAAATAGAGGACGTCCTCGTTTTGCATCGCGTGCTCGGTTGGCGACCTCATGCTGTGTTGGCTACCTAGCGAGATTCAAACTAATTCGTCTTCTCTGTGCCATAAACAAACCTTGGGTGAAGGTGTTCATTAAAGGGCGATTAATTTGCTTAACTTTTTCTGTACAAACCCCACTCCTAGGGGGTTGTCGTATACAATGTAATAGAGGACAATCGTTCTTAATGAGGATCGACTCCTCCAACAATGGTAGTAGCGTCCTCAGAATGCTCAGGTAAAAGCATTCTTGGCTTCGCCACTCGTGGGCGTGGTCTGTTTTCTGGCGTTGTGACCTGGGTTGCCACACGCACCTTGACTAAAGCTATTAATGCAGCTAGGCCTACTATAATGACTTGTGACGATTTTTGTAATTGGTACAATGATTCTAGGGCGCGCCTTATGCAAATTAAAATGACGTTTCTATGATGTTTATGAAAAGTCAACCTACGCAAGCTAATCTCTACAATAATGAGCAAGTGGTTTGTGGGTGATGACTGGCTGAACTGATCCGAGCGTTTCATTGCTAGTGGCATTTTGTTATCTGTAGCGTGTATTCGCTGACGCCGATTCGTTGAATCCATTCCACTGGTGGCTTTTCTGCGCCCGAAAGACAAGTATTTCGTCTGCGGCGTCAACGTCGGGTTTATACAGGATACTAGGAGTTAAATACTTGGATCTTGTTGGTACACATTGGAGTCAATCTGTGGCGTTTCAGTTAGCGAAAATGGAAAGTAGAAAGTCAATTCAACAGCTGATGAGTTTGGATATTGAGGAGGTACATGTGAAAGGGTAAGAACAAATTATATCAAAGGCAGAGTAATATTTATATTCATATTTATGCTAAATCGGCGGAACGTATCTGTAAATGAGGAGTTTAACGTGGAGCGTGGTACCAACTGCGAGGTATATTCCATGCTTATCAGCCCTGTGAATTGTCAATACAATTTATGGTATTTTCGTTGACCTTAATCAAACATCGTATAACGATCCGTATGCCAGTGTTATGCATTGTAAGCAGTCATGATTTTGCACTCTTGTTATGTTCGGCATGTTGTCCAATATTAAACTGAATAAAAGTTTCTCGCGCCGTCTTTACCGCAGGTTAATGACTGGTTTTGGGCGTGGTCTTTGGCGATTATAAATCCGTCATCGCCCAGTTATAAATGCCCGTGTTAATTTCGTTTTCAAATTGTAATTTTTGTTGAAAAAATCCAGTAGAAATAGGCAAATTCACGTTTTGGGAATACACGAAACAACATGAGTCAGGCACGTGATGCAAAACAATCTTCTTCACCTGATTGGTTGAAATGCACGTCGCGCGTTGCTGAATAGAACAGAAGGCGAGCAGCTGGCATATAATTATACGCTGGCATATATACGAGCCTCAAAGCGTGACGTCAGATCTTCAGGTTAATATATTGACACCTATAAACCCACTGTTTTAGGCCAAAAAGTATCCGGTTTCTGGTCATCGGCTTCAAAATCGGTAGGGTGTCGCGCTTCCCCCCACCCCCCCACCTTTTTTTTTTTTTTGCCAACAGGGAAATACATGGTACATTGTATACGCGGGGACCATTATTTCCTATATACAAAGTATGATGGCTAAGAGAGGCCTCACAAATCGGGCAAATGTTCCTACCCCTATGTGAAAAAGTCGTTTAAAGCATGGCAGAATTCCAATCGATCAAGCAATATTGGCTGCAATTGGACATCGTTTCATAGCAAAAAAACAATTTAAAATCCCAACGCATGTGTCTGAGGCGACGCGCACGGAGACCAGAAACCAGAGACGTTTTTGGCCTTATACACAATGAATGGAAACTCAGGACACCATTGTTATTATATTTTTGAAGGGCGTCTTTGGACGTCTCAAGCTCGGTGATTCTCTCACTGTTAAATTGAATGGAGGCTGCAAGTTTAATTTCTAGCTGCCGCTGACCGTCCACAATTTTTGAGAGGGTAGACCGGACGAAGGTTGGTTTTGCCAACAATCCGCCTCGGGTTGCTCGTCCCTTGGCGTTGTAAGATGCTTGATCACGGTGGTTGCCGAGTGGCCTGTCTTTTTCCCCCTCGTTGTTTGGGAGGCATAGTCGTATTCGGTGGTACACTTTCTTCCTTGGGTGATTTCTTAAAGCACGGAGCAATGTGAGGGATCGTCCTTCTCTCATGGCGTCATTGGTGGAAGTGACTCCGTTTGGGTGCACATTTATATCTCGATTGATGCAGCTTTTTGCCCATCTTTTACAACCTTAGGTTGGGCACGGGTGTTTTCTTCTTTACTTACTTTCATTTTTAATATTTTACTTCGGGAGTACGAGGAGGGCTTCTAACACCATTCTCCTTATCATCTTTCGTATTCTTAGGAAGCCTTTTTTGGCTGGATTTATTGGATTTTGGGGGGTTTTGTGGATTTTTCTTTGATCTTTGTTCTTAAAGCCGTCTGGGTAGTTTCCCTTTATGGCGGGGTGGGGGCTCTTTTGGGTGCGGTTTGGGTTGTAGGCTTGGGATTGTTACATGCAAAACCCCGGGATAGTGTGCTTTACTATTATCATGGTTATTAAAATCTCTGGTTCCCAATACATAAAGTATTTAGATAATATATCTTGTTCATTCATCGAAAAGTATTTAATGCGTTTGCTTATAAAAAGTGTTCCTTTTTAAGCCCCTCTTTTCTATAGATAAATATGTCTCATAGTAATCTCTCGATGAACTGCCGAGGTTTGGGCAATTTGGCCAAACGTAGTGATGTTTTTCATTTCCTTAAATCGAAAATATTCCATTTATTGTTTGCAGGATGTTTATTTTGATAGGGACATGAAAGACATTGTCAAGAATTAATAGGGATTAGAATGTTACTTTCCTTCCTTTAACTAAATAGAACAGCAGGCGAGCAGCTGGCATATATACGCTGCTCTGATTTGGATAAGCCATGTCTTTACCATCCGTTAATACACCCCACGTGAATACGTTTTGTCCAGTCAGATTGTCTAAACTGTCTTGGGCATTAATGAATACAAAATAATGCTTAGTCATATCACAGAGACGTGTCCTTTCTCTGTAGTCATATTTTGTATTTGCTGGGAAAGGATTTAAACTCATCAGAAAGTGTTCAAGGTTAAGCTCTTGATTCAGCAGACATATTTTAGAGATAATTTAGGTTTTACCACCCCCATTAAAACTTATTTTGTATTCCACGCTAGCCAAGTATAAATACAGCATAAAGCTGCCCTGCAAAAACCGGGGTGTGAAAATAACACCATTGGTGTCAAAATAACACCAGCGTTGTAGCTGAATATGAGCATAACAGGTTTGGCTAGTTTCAACACCACAATTTTTGTGGATAGGAAACCACTGCTCGATACTCATAATAACATCATTATACAGGCCTAGGTCATCCCCTTCATGACTAATTTTCTATAATATACCGGAGGGTACGCAGCGGTATGAAATATCACTTGAAATCTTTCTAAATGAGGTTCAATAATTTTAATAAAATTTGAAGAAACAATTATAATTACCCTATTTAATTTCGACTTAAGGAGATGAGTTGATATGAACACTCTGGTTGCAATTTTTGTAATACTTGTTCTTGATGCATTTTTAAATACTTATTCTCCGATAACGACACAATGAAATTTGGTTGAAACTTTGGTTGGTTTATATAAATGGCTCCAGCAGCGTACCTATAGGTTTGGTCCAGTAGGGGACACGTTGTGGGGCACCAGGATTGTCTGGGGCACCAATCGGTTGAGGTATGATATTTTATAGGCAGGCCCTTATGTTTTTTTTCTTATGGACTGCAAATACGTACACCTCAAATATTTAACTTTTTCTGAATTCGCTGAATTAATATATTCATTTTTATTCGCAGTTTGACACTTCTTTCTGGTTTTATCCTCCAGACACAACGCAGTTTACTTTCTGAATTAGCTGAATTAATATATTCATTTTTATTCGCAGTTTGACACTTCTTTCTGGTTTTATCCTCCAGACACAACGCAGACCGGAAATGGCAGATAGCTTTCTGTTTGTTGCTGATTCTAGCCATTGGAGCTTCCGTTACTCTTGGATTACTCTTTTACTTCAAAGAAAGCGACCCACAACAACAGGCCACCGATCGCCCAACTGCGTCACCAATAACCCCGAGTGGGCAGTATCAGTATGCAAAGGCCGCTGTGGCTGCAGATGCCGGAGAATGCTCAGAAATTGGAAGGTACAAAATAGTCGTAGCATAAATTGAAACGGCCTTTGAAATGCTATTTCATGAATATATTGTAATGCAGCAAAATGCACGCCTCTGGACAGTTTAAACCAGTGGGACGTGACGTGAAGATTGAGTATACTGTAAAGGAAAGTGAAAGACTGTACCAGTCTAATATTTTAGATTGTGTGTGACCTTACGTTGCGCGCGCTGATTGGGCATGCGCGTAGCTGTGCGATGGCATGCATGTGGGTAGACTTGATTTCAAGTCTGAGATCGCGGTTATTTTTGTCCTGCCACGCAAAACGCCGTTTACCCCTATCACATGCACAGCCCTAACTCGCGATCTCAGACTTGACCCTCTTGTGTTTGTGGGATATTCATGTATTCATAGCTAAAATTTACATAATAATACGGATGCTAGAGAGATGGCCAATCAGGAAGCCACAAAAACCTTATAGGCCGCGTCTATTACTAACAGGTTACACTCGCTTAAAATTCTTTCTGTAATATTCATTCGATATTAAATTTGTATAATGCTTGGTACGTAAATAGTATTTGAAATGCTAGGTAAATTTAATGAGATCTTAGAGTTGTAAAAAAGCACAAAATAAAATACATAATTCCTTCTCTACAAAAAACGTCTTACCTACAGTTTAAATGGAATCGTTGAGTACATCTCCTCCAACTGCATGTAGAAGGTTTAGTTTGAATATTCATGTTATGGAAGGCTTTCCGACCAATCAGATTGTGCCGTCCACTTTTGGACTAATTCGCAATAGGGTGTGTACAACCGACGAACAACATTCCCAAGTCTGTGATCGAAGTTTAATGTCGGAGGTTAATACACAAGAGGGCGCTATTTAATGCGATACTGCAGAGAGCCGTATTGGCTTCAGGCAGACAAAAACCACGATCACAGACTTGGAACCAAGTCTAGCATGTGGGCCGCGCCGGACGTGGTTGCCTGCATGCGTATGCCAGTGGTGATGAACTGTAGCTGCCAGCGTAGAAAGACGTAAGTTTATTGCCTTAGCTCTGCGTGTACATCGCTGACTAGCGCGCGGTGCATTAGCTGCATAGTGAATACAAAGTTGTATGAGCTGTACGTTGTAGATGCTAGCGTGCATAGCTATGGTGGCCCTGAAAAGAACATCGCATTCGCGAATATTTTTTGCGCAAATATTCGCGATGTCGTGAATTTTGTCGCGAATATTTGCGCAAATATTCGCGATGTCGTGAATTTTATTGCATACCTTGTCGCATACCTTTGCAGGGAGTCATATCTGTACGCGGACAATATTCTTTAACAATCTAGGGAGTAGGTGTCAATCCTAGTCCAAAATCAGTAGAAAACAAGCAATGTCATCAAGAAGCCTTCTATACTTTAAATTTATTTATTGTTTACAAATTTATTTTAGGCTACGTTAAAATTATAATTGATCAAACACTAGTGTCTGGACATACATGTACAAATATTACAATATATTATATGTGGTGGATGAGTTCATCAGACGATGAATATTCCGATAATTACATTTTTTAGGTTTTGCAGAATCATGTCTTTACAGTATTTTAATCCTACAATTAATCCCTTCACCAATTAATGTAGGTACTTAGGCCTAATAACAGTTAAACCATAATTCTGACAGCTTTTTTTAAATACTTATTTCATAACTACTGAGTTTTCCTTTCTTCAATAGCAATTTTCAAAATAAATACAATATTGCAATTAAAATATCGAAAAACACAGGCGATACATCTTTGGCAGTTTCTACAATAATGATTTCGCATTTGTCTTTTGGTTTTCTGGAATTCTCAGTTCTTTTAACTGCGATATTAAATGTTACTTTGTTTTGCGAAGTGTAGGTAGTTGTTCGATGATTGACACCGTCAGGTTTTACTGGGGTGTACCCTCTGCTGGAATCATCCGTTGATTCATAAAGGCACTGGCGTAAGGCGCAAGTGTAGTGGCCTCGTCCCAGGGTGGTTCCTCTCTCCCTCTCTCAAGTTTATATAGTCTCCTACTCCATATTAAAGGCCACCTATAATTGAAATAAACCAACCAAAACTACCGAAAATATGGGTTTTATATCGCAACAATTTAAATGAAAAATATTTCCTTGTTTGTATTCCTTTAACCGAACTTAAATTAATCTAGTTGGGTGTATTGGAACAACTAACAATACTTCTGTTAAATCCACTCAACATTTCGGTAGTCTATTCTAACATTAAATAATCCACAATGGATATCACATTATTTTGTAAAGCGTTTTCCTCTTGAATCAAAGTTTATGCATTTATGTCATAAAGAAAAGTGGGTTTTAAAACTTACGGTTTGTATTATTGCAGTGATTTTTGAGGACTTTTGGGTTGAGTATTGCTGCCGCATATAGGGCCAATATGCCCTGCCAAAAGCTGAAAGATTTGTCCAAGGTGAAGCACCTGGCTATGGCCTTTGCATCTGTAATATGCAAGCTGGGGCACAAATCTACTAGTGGACTGTTGGTAGATGGCTAGCGAAGCTCTCAACCTCTCTCTCTCTCAAAATTGCTTCCACACTGTACATTTACACTTTCACTACCTCCCACTATAACTTTTACTATAACTACATCTCTTACATAACAATTCTCTTCTAGTATTTAAATTAACCCTCCTTTGCTCACTCTCTCCATTCAAATAAAAGATATCTAGATCTTTGGGTGCAGCTACAGTTTCTGCTGCTATTTTATTGTATATTCACAAGATCCTACATCACAGTATTATTTAAGTCTACAAAGACTGGGTTTTAACAAAAGGAAACTTTACACAAAAGAACTTAACAATGTACAACGACAATTAACAAACCATGGCCTGATGTAGCTTTACCTTGTAATACTAAACTAGGGTGAGGTTACACTACTTTGGACTGATCCATTTTATTTACAGGTAAGTTTTAATCAGGACTAAACCATTTTGTTTAAAAGTAAGTAAAAAAAATAAGCATTCCAAAATGGGTGTGACAGTAGGGAGGACAATAGTCAGGCCCCTTTATTCTCGTGGATCTTGGTCTCGTTGCTACTTGAACGAACTTGGTAGATTGTTTGGTGCCGTCAAGTTCCCTATACTCGCGCAATCATAAAAATAATGATACGTAAAGGGACCTGACTACTCCCTAGATTGTTAAAGAATATCGTCCGCGTACAGATATGACTCACTGCAAAGGTATGCAATAAAATTCACGACATCGCAAATATATTCGCAAATATTTGCGCAAATATTCGCGAAAAAATTCACGACATCGCGAATATTTGCGCAAATATTCGCGAATGCGATGTCACTTCAGGGCCACCATACATAGCTGACGCGCAGCTGGTACAAAGCTTTGGAAGCTGTACATAGCTGACGCTAGTGTGCATTGCTGATGCGTGGTGAGTACAAAGCTATACAAACTGTATACACGGCTAATGTTCTCGTGTAATGCTGATGCTAGTGTGCATTATTGACGCTGTTGTGTAATGCTGGTGCTAGTGTGCATTATTGACGCTGTTGTGTGCTGATGCTAGTGTGCATTATTGACGCTGTTGTGTAATGCTGCTGCTAGTGTGCATTATTGACGCTGTCGTTTAGTGCTGATGCTAGTGTGCATTATTGACGCTGTTGTGTAATGCTGGTGCTAATGTGCGTTATTGACGCTGTTGTTTAGTGCTGATGCCAGTGTGCATTGCTGACGTGGTGGTGTAATGCTGATGCGAGCTGCGTGCTTTTCATTGCAACCTATACCCATGCACGGATTACCGCACGGGCAAACTGGGCACGTGCCCCGGGCCCAGGAGCCAATAGGGGCCCTTGGTTTTCAAAAAAAAACAAAAAAAAACATAGTACTAGTAGTATTATGCGCGTGTATGGGCCCCGGGCCCAGGAGCCAATAGGGGCCCTTGGTTTTCAAAAAAAAAAAAAAAAAAGCATAGTACTAGTAGTATTATGCGCGTGTATGGGCCCCGGGCCCAGGAGCCAATAGGGGCCCTTGGTTTTCAAAAAAAAAAAAAAAAAGCATAGTACTAGTAGTATTATGCGCGTGTATGGGCCCGTGGTGAATTTGTGCCCAGGGCCTGTGCTCATGATGATCCGTCCATGCCTATACCTGTCAATTATACATTGAAATTAAAAAGGAAGAGGACCCAGGTGTAAATAAAAGAATCAATCCCAACCCAATCACAGTAATGTTGTTAATTACAATTTGAATAAATCATATTATTGTACCGAAAATTCTGTTTTCAGGTGCCTTGTTTCTCCGTACCTGTGTACTGGCATAGACTTAACAATCAGTCACAATTGGTGGTAGATTTCCATCAAAACGAGCTCATACCCCTGGCCAAGAGATCGCTCCGAGTGGTATCTCGTCTACGGAAGAATCTTAGTTTGGGGGAATTGTTGTCACCACAAATGGTGTCTGACTTGACCCTATCGAACTTAGATTGAGCCTGGGAAACCCGCCGCAATACTGTATAATTTTGAAGAAAAAAATGCATGTTAATCCTTCATAAATGAGGGCGCTATTTAGTGAGTACACAACATGAACTCAGTGAGAAAGCAGCACTGAAAGTGCAAAGACAGAAAGGTCAAATGTTAAACAAAACGTTCAATACTCAAATTAGATTTTTGTTGGCACCAAAACCTCACTGAGATCTGTATAGCCTATGTGTTTGAAAAAAGGAATGGTCTTACTATAAGGGTCCATATCTCCTCAGTTTACCGTTTACAAGGTATATACGAACTAAATCATCTGGGCATCTTTCCAATATGATTGGCAATTCTCTTTCTTCCTTTTCTAATATTTACTCTGTAATATAGGGATATTCTGAAGAAAGGTGGTTCTGCTACTGACGGGGCTATTGCGGCACTTTTATGTGTTGGTGTACATAACGCACACAGCGCGGGCATTGGGGGCGGATTCTTCATGTTACACTACAATGGCAAGACAGGAACCACAAACATGTTTGATGCAAGGGAAGTGGCTCCAATGGCTGCTACAGAAGACATGTACGCTTCTGAAGCTGAAGATGCATCCCTCTTTGGTAATTATAAATATTATTAATTATATTTCTGCACTCTAAAAATCGAGTGGGATTCGAACCCAAGGCAAGGCAAGTACTTCAATTACTATACCTGTCCCCTGATCATCGGGTTATATTAGATAATGTGCATAAAAACGGGTCGTCATCTATACCACACTGGGCATGTTATGCATATTATAATGGGCGTAATTTCCTGTTATGTTTATGAATGGCAAATATAACTCGTTTGTTCATCCGAAGCAACACTGAGAACTCGTCAATCCCACCAGCCAACGTAATAACATGCCACATAATTTATATTGCAAAGTTTGTCCGAGATAGCAACAGCCGTCATGAATGACAGGCGTGATTGTGTTATAGGCTGGGGTCAAGCTAAGTCGTAAACGAAAATGTCAATTGATATGACTCTCATAGATTTGCCCTAATGGGACTATTATGAACTATATGGTTATTGAGTAGTATACTGTTGTGAGAAGACTTTAAATTGACCATTTATGGCGGGGTTTATTGGGTCAGGGAGTACATCTTTGTGGGGTTTTATCGCCAATTTGAGACTATATAGCAGCATGGTGTAAATAATGTGATCAGGAGAATTGCTGACGCAACCATTGCGTATAAATACTATACCCATTTTATTTTTTGTTTACCCGCCAACTTGTGAGTATTCTTGTCCCTTTATGTTTTTCTTCCTTTTTTGTCTTTTCTCCATGGCGTTACTTGTGTTTCTTTTTCTTTTACCTGTTTTGTACAATTGTCTTTTGCCACCTTTTAACTTATTTTTGTATATTGTAAAGCTATAACATGTTTTGTGATTGATCATGCAATTTGACCTTTTGGGTCATGAAGTGAGGCGAAATAAAACAATTATATAATTTATTTTAAAAGTATTTAAAATAACATCAGTGGTGTCAACTGTATTCTTCCAGTGTGGGCGAGCTTCCCAATGTTAACTCCCCTGTTTCAGCAAATTGTTACGAGTAGGAGAAAAAACACAACGCTCATTAGCTTTATCCCCTTTCAATTGAATAGGTGGTTTAGCCATTGGTGTACCAGGAGAGATTGCAGGGTACTGGATGGCCCATCAACGCTACGGTGTTCTTGAATGGAGTGAGTTATTCCAACCGTCTATTAAATTGGCAGAAGATGGTTTCGTCATAGGCAGGCCATTAGCTGTGGCCATATTGCGTAATGAGGACCTCGTAATGACAGATCCGGACTTGAGGTGTGTGTTCATCCATTGGTATTTGGTTATTCCCGTTAAGGCAGTATAAATGTCTATAATTATAAATGCATCCATACTTAAGAATTAAGAGATATGTACAGAAATCAACCTGTGAAAGTTTCTGCTTATTTCATTGTCTCATAAAAAGAAAATGGTGAATATGTTTCCAGACTATTTATCTAAGGCAAAAAAAAATAATAATAATAATTTTTCTCTCCTTGACTGTCATTTTAAGATTGAAATGCATTGGAACTGAAACCACATACTGTGTTTTTCATTTGTATACCTATCGGCAAGGAATTTTGCTTCAGAATAAAAGTATCCCAAGCATTTTTGTTGTACTTTTCGCTGTGATTGACACAGCAAATTCATCCATATTGCGTGAAATGCTCAACATGCAACATGTGAGTGGCCATTCGATTTGAAATCGTGTAGATTGAGTCGCAATCGTTGACATACAAAACAGTGCGCGAAGCCAGTGGAAAACATGTGAGGGGGCCATTCGATTGGAAAACGTGCAGATTTGAGTCGCAATCGTTGGCACACAGTGTGTGCGAAGGCAGTGCACCATGTGAGGGCTGGGGCCATTCGATTTGAAAACATGTACAGTACTGTAGATTGAGTCGTCGGTACCAGTAAATTTACCGGTAAAACAAAAGTGGAAAATTTCACAAATCAAACGTATTTATGTTTTATACAAAGAAAATTGGTAAGTTTCATTAATAAATAGGCCTATGAATGACGGGGGAAAAAAAAAAAAAAAAAACCCGACCCGAGATTTCAGCACTTTTGGGTCGGTCGGTGGAGGGCAACTCAACATCTTTTTTTTTGGCCTAATGTGGAAGTGTAGAATGTCTGAGTACCCCAAAGTCAGGGACTCAAATCCTGAAGGGTGACCAATACAATCATCCCCCAATATTTTACCAACTTGTTACCAAATTCTGCCATATTTTTTGCATAAATTCTTTGCCATTTAAAATAGATTTGAAACTTTGTAATCATTCATAATTTTATGAAGAAAAATAATGCCCAAGATTGCATCACAGAGCATAAAGCTTCCACTGCTCTTGGGAGAGCCTCGGACCCCACGCTGCGTGCTGGCCTAACTTCATCCCACTAAATGTTCACAAGATTCGAACCCTTGTGATGGCTTGACGGACAGAAACAGTATAGTGATTTATTTTTACATATATGTTTTAGATCTATTAATTCTTCAAAGAGACCTGAAAATTAGTTCCCTAATTTGCATTTCCTTTACCACTTTATTACAGGGAAATCTTTGTGAATCCTTCAACGGGCGATCTTCTCCAGGAGGGTGACACCATGAGAAGACCCAAATTAGCTGAGACTTACAAGAGAATAGCATTAGGTGGCGAAGACGCATTCTATAGAGGAGAACTTGCGGATGACATTGTAGCAGACGTCGAAGATAGAGGTGCATTGTTTATGTTGTCATCCAAATGAATTTCCATGTCATGGACGTATATTTGGGGGGGGGGGTCAGGAGGTATAAATACACCCACATTTTGTCAAGGTGGATGATCCATAGGATCATAAGATCACCCCTACATGTTCCCCAAATTTGCGCTAAATTTCATAAATATTCCTAAATTTCAAAAACTTTTTTTTTTAATTTTTAATTATTTGTTATATAATGTTTCCAACTCCAAAAATTTGATCTCAAAATGGGGAAGTGTTTAGGATTGGGCGGTCATTGAATTTGGAAATGTTGAATCAAGTCCGATGAACTATTAACCGTTCGAACGTATCACTCGATAATCATTATCGAGCATTCTGACCACCTTATTAGGCCAAAAAAAAAAAGATTTTGAGTTGCCCTCCACCGACCGACCCAAAAGTGCTGAAATCTCGGGTCGGATTTTTATTTTATTATTTTTTTTTCCCGTCATTCATAGGCCTATTTATTAATGAAACTTACCAATTTTCTTTGTATAAAACATAAATACATTTGATTTGTGAAATTTTCCACTTTTTTTTTACCGGTAAATTTACTGGTACCCACGACTCAATCTACAGTACTGTACATGTTTTCAAATCGAATGGCCCCAGCCCTCACATGGTGCACTGCCTTCGCGCACACTGTGTACCAACGATTGCGACTCAAATCTGCACGTTTTCCAATCGAATGACCCCCTCACATGTTTTCCACTGGCTTCGCGCACTGTTTTGTATGTCAACGATTGCGACTCAATCTACACGTTTTCAAATCAAATGGCCTTCACACATTGTGCACTGGCTCCCCGCACTGTACGTGTGTCAACGATTGCGACTCAATCTACACGATTTCAAATCGAATGGCCACTCACATGTTGCATGTTGAGCATTGCACGCAATATAGATGAATTTGCTGTGTCAATCACAGCGAAAAGTACAACAAAAATGCTTGGGATACTTTTATTCTGAAGCAAAATTCCTTGCTGATAGGTATACAAATGAAAAACACAGTATGTGGTTTCAGTTCCAATGCATTTCAATCTTAAAAAGACAGTCAAGGAGGGAAAAAAATTTATAAATAAAAAAAATCCCGACCGACCGACCCCTTCAAATATTTTCACTGGAGGGCAACTCAACAATTTTTTGGGGGGCCTTATAAAAACTCGCACCCTCTCCAAGCGACCCCAGTCTACGACTTCACAGGTTTATCATAGTAACATGGGGCATTATCCCTGACTACATAGGTTAAATAAATTACCTAAAAGAAAAGATGTTGACACCATAAGCAGATCGCCAATCAGCATAGGGCTAGATAGTTTAGTTGATAGAGCACCGTTGCAGTAATCAGGAGGTCGCAGGTTCAAGTCCCGCTCTAGTCAGTTTTCTCTGTTCACTCTAAAAATCACCTTCTTATCTTTCAGGTGGTATTATCACCAAAGAGGATCTTGCACAATACCGATGCAAAACAAAAACGCCTCTAATGATCGAGGTTGACAATATGAATGTTTACACGCCTCCTCCACCTGGGAGCGGGGCAGTCTTCTCGTTGATGATGAATATTCTTGAAGGTAAGATGTGATCCAAGCTTTATCAATCGTTTTTTATTCTTCACAGTAACGTACGCTAAAGAATACCGTAACATTAGAGTGTGAAGGCTCATTCTTAATTTAACAAAAAACGTTGTGCACAGTTTTACAAAACACTTCCAATTGCTGAAAAGTTGATAATGATACAAAAAATCTTTCTCTCTGAGGTGCTAAATACACAATTTTCAATGAATTTACGCCTTAATAAGATCTGAACACCATGTTAGAACGATTTCGAGTATGTATACCTTGATTCAAGAAGCAGTTTGTTAACATTACCATTGTTGCAGACAGTACCTTCCCTTAATCAGTAAGGATTGCTAAACTAACTCATACGTATTTACCTTTAGGATATCACTTTAATTCTGAGAGCGTGGACACGATAGAGAATCAGATTTTGACGACTCATCGTATGGTGGAATCTTTCAAGTTTGCTTATGCTGGCCGATCCTTCCTAGGGGATGAAGACTTTGTCGACGTCAAAGAGGTAAGTTGGTCAGTACTGGCTCTTAAGGTCCGTAAGTACGGCCTCGTTCATATACTTTATTCTCAGTATCATTTATGGTCCAGTGTGTCCGCTTTTCACACCTCTCCCCCAGCCATCATTTGGTATTTAAGCAATTACAACATTACTGAATTATAATCTAAAGATACAGCTCGTTGCTCAGCTCGTCGGCTAGCTCGTCGGCTAGCTCGTCGCTCAGCTCCTCGCTCAGCTCCTCGCTCAGCTCCTCGCTCAGCTCCTCGCTCAGCTCCTCGCTCAGCTCGTCGGCTAGCTCGTCGCTCAGCTCATCGGCTAGCTCGTCGCTCGGCTCGTCGCTCAGCTCGTCGGCTAGCTCGTCGGCTAGCTCGTCGCTCAGCTCCTCGCTCAGCTCATCGGCTAGCTCGTCGCTCGGCTCGTCGTTCAGCTCGTAACTCAGCTCGTAACTCAGCTCGTAACTCAGCTCATTGGCTAGCTCGTCGGCTAGCTCGTCGCTCAGCTCTTCGCTAACAACCCCCCCCCCACCAAAGAAACAAAATGCCTTCGTTTCGCCCCTGCTACCGTTCATTTTGTTTGTATCATAAAATAATTTTCCATAATTTTTTTTGGTTCGATTCAGTTGGTAGCCAACATGACGTCACAGTCCTACGCAGACGCACTGAGGTCACATATCGATGATGACTACAGTCATGATCCTTCTTAC
Source organism: Zoroaster sp. YZ-2022 (assembly GCA_029582265.1). Lineage (NCBI taxonomy): Eukaryota > Metazoa > Echinodermata > Asteroidea > Forcipulatida > Zoroasteridae > Zoroaster > Zoroaster sp. YZ-2022. The sequence goes on from CM055818.1 coordinate 39,363,246, forward strand.
TATACTACATACTTCAACCGACCGGACAGCGGTACATCACATCTGGCCGTAGTGGACGAAGATGGTAATGCGGTGTCGGTCACGAGTACAGTCAACACCTAGTGAGTTCATGCACGGATTACCGCACGGGCAAACTGGGCACGTGCCCCGGGCCCAGGAGCCAATAGGGGCCCTTGGTTTTCAAAAAAAAATAAAATAAAGCATAGTACTAGTAGTATTATGCGCGTGTATGGGCCCCGGGCCCAGGAGCCAATAGGGGCCCTTGGTTTTCAAAAAAAAAAAAAAAAGCATAGTACTAGTAGTATTATGCGCGTGTATGGGCCCGTGGTGAATTTGTGCCCAGGGCCTGTGCTCATGATGATCCGTCCATGAGTGAGTTGAATACTTCATGTCCAAAGGATTCAAACTGGACATTTTAAATTCTTAGCATATTCTGGAAAGTCCTCTTGGATGTAAATGCCAACAACAATTTTTTTTTATATAAGGCCTATGTTTATATTGTACAGACTAACAGTTTTTGGCTGAATTGGCTGATTCTGCTAAAACTTTGAAGCAATGTTTGTGGACATCTCATGAATGGCAGTTAAACATTGTAAATAATGGGCTATGCGTACCACTCTGTTGTTTGCTTGATCAATGTTGCACGTTACGTTGGTGTTTCAAAGTCATGATACACCATTAGTCATCTCAAAAAACATTTACTTAAAATTTCATGATGATATCAAGAATCCACTGCAAAATCTGAAGATGGAGACAGAAATTCAACGTTAGAATAAACAAAAACGATCAGAATGCATTTTCATCAACGTTAAATGTATGTCTACATCCAAAGACAGTATAATTAAAGAATACTTTTACAAACGGTTTTACTAGCATTACCAAACGTTTATAGACATAATGGTTTTAGTCATAGTTACCTGGTGCAGTATCGTAGCCCTATAAACCTGTGTTCTATGGAGGTTAGTTTGTCAAAATCCCTTTCTAAGTGGCTTTAGAAATTTAAACTTAGAAATGGCATTATAATTGAGTGTAACTTCCGTCTTTCCAATATATTTGTGGTAAATAGTTTCGGATCTAAAGTTCGTGGCTCCAGAACCGGTATCTTTTTCAATAATGAGATGGATGACTTCTCCCAGCCCAATGAGACGAACTACTTCGGTCTTCCACCGTCTCCCAGCAATTTCATCCGCCCTGGAAAACGCCCTATGTCCTCCATGACCCCGGTCATTGCTATCGACAAGGATGGAACAGTCAAGTTAGTACTAGGGGCTTCGGGTGGAACGCGTATTACCACTGGAGTAGCTCAGGTAAGTAGCCGGATTGCAGAAATAAATACTCACTTGCAATCGTTTTCTGTCAAGGTCTGAAGAGGGCGCCATTTTAATACGGAAGCAGAAAAATTATATTTGGAAGGAGATGGGCCAGAGGATCGGACGCAAAGCATTTCCAATTCGTATTATAATGTTTGTATACGCATACGAACCCTAAAATGGCGCCGCGAAATAGCCCAAACTTGGAACCTAAAGTGCGATTTCACCGCTAGAGGGCGACAGTGTGAAAGGTGTGTCAATAAAAACGTAATTCATTCAGTGACTTCGACCTCACGTCTCATGTTGAATGACATTTTAAGAAATTTGACCTGAAGTTACCCGTCTGTTTTCAGATTTCGGCTGATACCTTTTGGTTTGGTGACAGCATAAAAAAAGCTATCCAACGCAAACGTCTGCATCATCAACTGGTGCCTAATAACGTAACGTATGAAGAAGGTTATAATCAGGTGAGTGTGATCAATAACCATTGACCAATCATCATTCACAATCTGTTTGACCAATCATGTTGAAGCATACAAGCAACCATCATGAACACTCATTTTTTATTGATCGTGGTATTGTGCTGAGCAGTTTTGTCAAAGTCGTCAGTATATTATTCTAAAACCAAAAATCGTGATTTTGTTTTCTGGGGACACCTTGTACCGTAATTTATCATCATATTCAACTCTTCCTGATATCACATTTTTCACAGGACATTATCGACGGTTTGAGAGAGAAAGGACATTATCCACAACAGTCCAGCAGTGGTTGTATAGTACAAGGCATACTACGAGACTCAAACGGATTCCTTAATGCATATTGTGACGACCGGAAAGGAGGCTATCCTGCTGGATTCTAAACTAACCATCCATGTCAATTAGATGCGTAGTTTTCAAGATTTTGTGAAAGTTTTTATCTTGGAAATACCTCAATGACAAGGATGGGTCAGTATAGCTGCAGTTATTGTATCTCTAACGTCTTGGCTTGTGGTCATATCAGACCTACAGAAAGACATGAGAAATTTTGGGACGTACCCTCATGGAAAATTGGTTCATTTTTAATAACTTTTTAAATTCTAAGAAATAGTAGGTTTACAGATAACACCATTTTGTGTAATAACCTCTTCTTGGAAGAAGTGGTGTGATTAACAACGACCAAATCAATGATCAATTTTAAATGTCAAACATTTGACGCTTTTTGACAGAAAACCCAGTTCCTAGCCCAACAGTGTGGAACCCATTATTACTCTCCACAGAATGCACCTTTGATACCGCCTCTATCATTTGAATGGATCAACAACGACCAAAACAATGATCAATTTTAAATGTCAAACATTTTACGCTTTTTGACAGAAAACCTAGTTCCTAGCCCAACAGTGTGGAACCCATTATTACACAAAGGGCGTATGTAATCGTACGGAGGAGTATATCACAATGTAATTAAAATAGTTTTATCTTAGAAATACCTCATCTCATCTCAGCCCCGACAACAACCACTAAATCACATAGACTTGAACAAGCAATATATGTTATTATAACATGTTTTACTGTTTTACTGTTTTACTCTTGGAAAGGCTGCAGTCACCCACGCCTGTTACAAACCACTAATGATACTCATTAACATAATTTAGAAACGATACCTTTCGTAGGTAGCAATAAGTTAAACCCGTCGTGGCATCAAATGCAATATATTATAATACAAATAAATGGCTCTGCGCAATAAAAGTCAAGACACTGAGATAAGCGAAAAACCAGAGATCAAAACCAGACGCAAGCTACGAGAAACTGTCATCGGGAAAAATCACTCTGGAAAATTCTTATCTGACCCCCCGAAGGCGATCGAGCAACTTGGATGGAACGAACAAGCTCCAGGGTCGCATATATCATATAATATGATGCAAAATGAACATTTAAAAATACATTTTTATCGGCAGCACCCGGGAAATGAATTGCGTGAAGGGGTTACTGCGAATGACTCGAACACAGTACCTCACATCTCAGTATTCACATCATGCAAACCACTAATGGTTTGAAATGCGCAAATACCACAAGCATGCTTAATTGACCTTTATAACAAGCCATCGTGTTTTACTTCCATATATATCAACATGATCAAACCGAGGTTGGAAGGCAAAATAGTCTGGTCCTTTTAATGTAATGAAAATTGTATGTAAATGCACTGTAATGGTTGTTGCAAACTGGGAACCCGATAAAGATGGTCGTATCGTTCTCACGGTTTATTGCATTGGTTCTAAAGCACAAAACAAATTGGGTGTCATATTTTTATAAATAATAAAATGTACTGCTGTAGTTTAGGGAAATTTGTGGTACACAATAAACGATAAATTTTACATTAAACTATCCATTATATTCATATTTGTATTTTAATGAGATTTTAATTTGTAATTATGTATTTAAGTGAGTTTTTATTCGATATGAAAGCAGATTTTTCGATAGTTTTTGATAGAAGCGTTCAGTAGCGTTCTATTAACGGTGATGGGTTTTCTTACTACTGGTATAGGCACAAGGTGTTTCAAGGTCATTGGGCCGAATAAATAAAAAGTAGCATTTGCTGACAAGAAGAAGCACCTAGAAAAAGCAATTGCTTAAAAACGTATAAATAACAATTTGCTTTGACTAATAGCTTTTTCTTTATCTTGCCTAGCAAATGCTTAGGTCAACAACAATAGCGGTATTCATTCCTGAACATTGAATGAAGGAAAGTTCTTGCGATTTATGAATTCATCCCCGAATTGTCCACTTAGCTTATCAATACGTACATGAGTGCAGTCGATGGCCCCAAGCGTAAAGGGAAAAGCGAGCTTATCAGCCCACCGTTGCTTTGCGTCTGTCAGATCAGCATTAGACACAGGAAATTTTATCCTTGTTGTGCGTTGGGCAGATATGCGGTCCAAAGTACTTGCAACGTATGTACTTACAGTGGACTGGGTTATCCCCATCACCTCTGCTACTGAGGTCAGGTAGCCTGGATCTGCTAAATAACGCAAAGTTGTCTCCATGCGCTCCACTGGTGACAAGCATCCACCACGTGTCTCATGCCTTTCGGGCAGAAATGTTTGTGCAAGCCAATCAACATTTTCCTTATCAAATCGAAACACTTTTCGATAGGTGCCAGGAGATGTCTCAGCACGATTAATCATGTTCTTATACACCTTAGGACCTTCTCTTACATGCATGAACATGGTGCTCACAGTTAAGAATGAAGGCGTGAGTAAAAGATCAAGCTGGTATGGAGGAGCTTGCAAAACTACGAGCAAATGCTTCTGGTTACAAGTAAAAGATAGGTTTTATTTATGTTTTCAAGCATTTGCTACTTTGTAAAGCATTTGCTTACAAGAAACGAGCTTGTGCTTCTGCTTTTGAGGACCTGGATCTGCGCCATTTTGACAGTAAATAAAAAAAAGCAGAAGCTTTTGCTTCTGAGCAATTACTTAGTTTTGTTTATAAAAATTCAAGAAAAAGCCTAGAAAAAGCAAACGCTACTTTTTATTTATTCGGCCCATTGACAAATCATTTTTTCTTCAAGGATTATAACAATACGTGTTTGTGTTCCCCATTGTTGTCCTCGTACCCTTTTCTGTGGTAGTGTGCCCTTTTTTTGACTTTTTGAGGCCCTGGATCTGCGCCATTGTGCACCAGTGGCGAGCTCTTGAGAAAAATTGGATAAAACAGATTAAAATTAGATGCAAAACTCGATACAGAACCATTTAAAAGTATAGTGTGACTTGTTTACACTTTGCGTGACCTTTAGACTACCAGGGTGATTTCCCATCGGGCAATGGTGTGTGTATTTGTGTGCAGAGTTTGTATATTTTGTACATCAAAATTGAATGTAAAAGATGAATATGATTTGAGATGCAAAGTTAGTGCCTTATTAAAAAAATCGTTTAAATTTGAATTATTTGTTCCGTTTTCTGCTCCGGTTCTATCGTATTTATCTAAACAAGAATTTTGTATTCTAAAATGTTTCGCCGAAATGAAACCGGCCGTAACGGGTGCTAAAAATCTTCCGTACTTGTAGTATACCGTACTTCACACAAGATGGAAGAAAGCGCGCTAGAGATAAACGGGTCTTTTTCTAAATCTGTAATTAGATTATCTTCGTCGTCTATCGTAAACTCGTATACCATCACATCTACAAAGTTTAAACTCGATCCTAACGCTTTAGCGTAAAGACATAATCGACGAGCCCAACGAAGATATCATTTCACGACCTAATCTCGCTTCGTATCGCGCGTATAATTTATCTTGATCGATTGAATTTAAAGTTTCAATTTCGGAAATTGTATACTCTTTACCAAAATATTTTTAGAGTTTCCTGCAGCTATGACTTTTAACAATCGATCGCTGCGATTATTATTATTATTGTCGTTGTTTATCGGTGTAGACGCTATATTTTCAACGCAACTCGTTGGCTCTTCTTTTAAAAAACTTGCAACTTCTTCCATTATTATATAAGTCTTGTTATATTTTAAAAAAAATTGTTTCACTCTAGTCAACGGTTTTATAAATTCATCATTGACGTATGAATATTTACGATTCAAAAATACAACCCCAGCTAGTACTAAACAGTTTGTTAATACGCAAAATATAACTAAACATTCGATGAGCATAGTTATATATATATAAATTTTATTATAATCTAGTCAACAAACTGTCAACTATCTATCAACAAACTATCAACAAGTTGTCAACAAACTGTCAACTAGCTGTCAACTAGCTGTCAACTAGCTGTCAACTAGCTATCAACAAACTTGACAACTAGTTATCAATTATCTACCAACTAACTATCAACTAGTTGTCAACAAACTGTCAACTATCTATCGAGTCGTCTAATATCGCATATTCGGTAGGTTGGTCCGTTTTTAGAATCAATTTTGAATGCTTTTGTTCTTTGAGTTTTAAACAAATTTCTTTTCGAATCGATTCGTTCGGCACGACGTCGTTTTCTCGAAGACAATTTTCGAACGAGTCTCTCTTTACAGTAAAATATACACAACCATTTTAATTGCTCTCTAAAATCTTTTAACACGCTATTATATTTTTGTGAAAGAATACAACAGCTGTGTTTGGCGTGTCTACCGCTAAAAGCCAATTCGCTGATCATGTATTTATTATCGTTTTCATGTTTTCTATACTTTAACTCTTTGGTCGCGGAGCAGTCGTCGATGATAAACAACGTCTCGTCTCCTTTAAAAGTCTCGTGGTAAATCTCTAACGATTTATGCAACGTCGAATCGCGCAAATCGTCGACGTACACTCGATCGTCGTTCCAAATAAAATGTCTGTTTTGGTAAGCTAGATTTTCACCGATGGTCGGACACAGTACGACGATATATTTGAAATATTTACGATATCCTTTTTTGTCATCTTCCAATAGATTTAAAACAAATTCTGTTTTTCCGCATCCGGTTTGTCCACAAATCAACGCAGCGTGAGGATATTTAGGTAACATGTTTTTTAATAATAGTCAACATGTTAATATAACGCGGAATGAAATCGTCCATTTTCGATATTGAGGTGCGCGTCCATGATGATGTAAATGTAGCAGTATAATTCACCCGCGGTTTCCGCTTCTTTATCCATTTGAATGGTAATTCCTTCGGATAAGTTTTCTACTCGTCTTCCGCTTCCGTGAAGTTTGTTGTCGTCAGTGCTTCTCATATCTAAAAACAAACCGTATTTATCTAGTAAATAATCGGCTTGTTTCACGTTCGATAAATTTAAAGCTTTGGTTACTCTCATGGCGTGTTTTTCTCTCGAATCTCCGAAATATTTTTGAATTTCTTCCCAGTGTTGATACCTGCGCATCCCTTGCGCGTATAGTTGATTGGGAACTCCTTCGATAGTAATCGAAACTTTATCGATTTTTGGGTTATAAAATTTCCAAGGATCTTTTACATCGGGCTCTTTGAATAAAAACAATATTCCTTTCATACATTTTGCCGGTGTATTTAGATTTATATTCCACGTTTTATCGCGTTTGTTTAACGGTTTCATGCTCGATCTCAAGACTCTGTCGTACATTATCGCCAACTTGTTGCTATATTGATATTTAATCGTTTTCGCGAGGTGTGGAATATTAACGACTTCGTATTCTAAAGAAATTCCGCTTATGATATATTTAACATTATCGTCCGAGCTTTTGATAACTTTAGAAAATTTATTAAACTCCAGTTCGTCGGTTAGCCGATCCCCGATCCCCGATCCGGATTGATAAAACGGTTGATGATCCGTCAATAATTCAAAATCGAGCGGAATGCAATATCTATTTTTATGAGTATCCGCGACGGCTTTGTCTTTTCCTTGGTTGTCTGTCGGGACACCGTCGCTGGCATTTACTCTTAATTTAGTCACGTTAGCAGATTCGATTCCTTGATGCGCTAGATTGTCGAGTTGGTCTTTCGTCAACCAATTGTCTTTGAAACAATTGTACACATCCGCATCATCTAAACTAAACACTTCATTTCCCTCCATTTTAATGGCGATATTTTTATGATGGCTCTGCGTATATTATACACGATGGTTCTGGTATCGTCATTTTAGGATTCGAGATCAATGTTAAAAGCCAATCGAGTCGTATCCGGAACGATGACGTCGTTTTTTCCTAAATTTGGAAAACGAACCGTCAACAGTTGATTTTCGCTGATTGTGCTCGGATTGTTTGTAATAACGACTTTTTGACGCAATCCTTTTATACCTTTTATACCTCTCGGTTCTCTCAATTTTCTGTACGGATTTAGTTTGTGCCCGAACGCTTGACTCATATTTAATACGTAACATTATTTTTATTTTTTTATTTTTTTATTTTTTAAAATAAAAAATAAATTATAAAAATGGTGTCTTTAGGGATGATGGTTGCAGGCGCCGTAACAAACGCGATGGCTTTTACGGGAGGAAATTTCTTATTTTCTCTTTTTAGTGTCGACGATAAAGAAAAAGAAACAAAGAGGCACAATTTAGCGATGGAAGAACTTTCTAGAGAGAGAGCCGAATGGACGATAAATCGCTCGAAATATCTAGATTATTTAAACGATAGACTCAAAAAAGAATCAAACGCTAAAAAAAACTTTTTTTCCCGATATAAACGAAGCGATGAATGAATATTATATGGTCACCGGCAACAATTTTGATTTACCGAAAGATTTATACGATGAACCAAAATTAGAAGATTTTTACATTCCTAGCGAAGATCAAAAAACAAGAGAAATTTTATTTATCGTTTTAGACATGACGATAGTAGGCTTCGCGAGTTATAAATTATTAAAACAAGATAAACTAGAGGTATAGAGTTTGTAAAAAACAAACTCGAGGTGTTTGGGGATTCATCATGTTATGGCGTCATCACCTAAAGTTGTTTAAAAATACATTAATTTAGTCTATTGTCTATGGCTGTCGCTCGAACACCTAAAAATGACAAGAGTTACTTCAGGAGATATGTGTTTTTATTATATATAATGAAAATAACATATAATGTGCTGAATACATTAACTTCCGGTTCAGTCGTCCCATATAATTTTAAATTCCTCCAACCGAATTAAGTTTGAAGTTGGTAAATATGGTTTTGTCTTCAGAAAGGTTTTATGACAAAATTCGCATTCGTGGTGCCAAGTGCGACTTGACAAGAGACTATGGCTACGGGAGTTAAGTTCGGCGTGTGACTTGACTACTAGACCACGGGGTGTGCAATGAAAATGTGTTCAGAAATTTAGTTTTGTGACACATATCAGGCATGAGCGTGGAAACAGTTTAATAGATCATTACATGTAAATTGCTAATATATAAATCCACAATCACGAAACTTGCCAGTTTGGCAGATATTTGCATTTGAATGACATGAAAATAGCGCCCTCTTTCGGCCATTCTTAGAAAACTGTACATTTCAATGTGGACTTTTGTATAATTTGAATAGTTCACATGGGCTATGTTTTTTATGTTTGGAAGAGTTTGGAAAGGGGATTCCATATTTGGGGAATATTTGATGATGTCATTGTAAAGAAATTAACCAGTTTAAAAAAAATAGCCTTATATAAAAGGTCTGAACCCGACTGCTCCCTGAACGTCTGATCCTCCAGTCCTCTACCCCTTACTCCCAGGGTACGATCCATGGTGTCGTGGGGTAGTATTCCAATTTAATTGATCATGTGAAAACATTCTAAATTGACCATACATTTCAATATTTTGGGGTTTCGTTTTCCATCCCCCATCTCCTTGCCTTGAGCCCCACCCTCTTTGGGCAACCCTGTACCTAACCCTGCCTACATCAAAGACCAATTTGTAAATCTTTTATCATCTTTAAAAAGTTCAGTATTGGTTATTAATTGTCAATGTTTTAAGTAAATATTTAAATTGCTAAAACACATTCTTCGTTAATACACACAATTAATAAGTTATTTAAATAAAGGAAATGCAAAACAAATTTATCTTTTGTATGACACTTCTGCTTTATTTTGTCATGGTCATGATACTCCTTTTCCATCCATTTTTGCACCCATCAATAATAATCCATTTCATACAGGATAAAGGTTATCCAAACTTCTAGGTCTAATTTGCAATGAAAACAATTAATTTTGTCTGAAGTACTAAATATTCCAACAAGTGAACCTGTAGTCCCTGGCATTAATTGGTTTTGGCTAGTATTGTTGAACCTTAAGCACACTTTAAAAAACTGTTACTGGTGCATGAAAAAAGTCAACAGAATTTTTCAATTAAAGATAATGGTTAAAGGGGCAATATCATCTCAATCAGAGTAGACTTTCAATGGGTCGTGGAATGAGTGTCCTAGTGTAAGATGAACAAAGCAGGCAATTGAAAATTACTGGCTCATTTGTTAAGCAGTCTGCAAGGATAAGTCATCTGAAGTTGATGGCCAGGGCAGCTGTAATGCCATGTGATTTCTTCATTAAAAGTGTATTATATAGTACAGCTGATGCATTGAAGACTGTGTGAAGATATGCACTTTCATGTAAAAATCTCTCTGCTTTTCCAGCACCTTCACTGCTGTCTATATCAGTATAAGTACATAATGTATCTGAGCCAACTGCAGTCTCTATACCAGTTCTTTTGCAGTGAGAGATTGGCTGTACACCAAGTCAATTGTATTCTTAGTAAATGATCTATGAATTACCAGCGTAGGAAATGTACTTTTCAGACGTGTTTTCAGATTGTGGGTCAACTCCAGTCAGCTCCCTCCACTTCTTGTACATACTTGTACATACTTGATGAACTTACGATGTAATGACTTTGTGAAAAGAATTTCATTGTTTTTATTATTCTCTTCTGGATGACTTCTTCACAGAATTTTATTTATGCATCATTGTACCAAATAGGTATTTCATCTGATGGATCTGGCCTTGTCAAGAATTGGGTACATACTCATTATAGCAAAGACAATGATAGCAAACTTCTAAACCCACAAGATCTTTATCTTCGATTTGCAAAAGTAACCTCTCATCTTTCCGTTGGGCTGCTTCAAACAGTTGGCATGCAATCAAGGTTTGGCACTGTGAATACTTATCAGTTTTTTCTCAATTTTTCTCGGTTTGTCAGGGAGTAACTCTGATGAAGACCACGGTTTTCTTCTCTGGGGTTCAGTGCTGCATTCTTAACGCTCGACCTCGTATTGACCTGAATATGTATGAAGAAAGAATGATAAATATTTAATAGAAATAGAGGAATAAGTGAGTAAGGGGAATGGGCATTGTAGACAAAAAGAGAGTGAAAATTAACAAAAGTAAACACACAAGACAAGGTAAACAGATAGAAAGAAACGAAAAAGCAACATATAACTAGAAACAATTTTACTGCAGACTAAGCTTGGGCGATAAACACGATATCGAATATTGCGATAACTTTTTTTATTCGATTACAATATCGAGAACCTATTTAAGTTATCGGCATATTGGCGAATTACGAATACAAATATATCATGATAAAATATAAATCGACATTGTGAGTCAAGTCAGATATTCCATGGAAATAAAATCATTAGTCTTTTGAGCTTTTAGAAATCAGAAACAAATACAAACTACGTCAGAAGTACATACACACTCTGCAAATAAATTTGCAATTGTAGAGGGTACATACCTGTGGTTATTGGCTCTAAAGCAATCATGAATGAACGCAAAAACGAACTGCGATATTTTGAAAACTGCAATATATGTTTGCCGATATATCGTGGATAAAAAGAAATCGTTATCGCCCAAGCTTACTGCATACTTAAAACTTGACTGAATTTTTAGAAAGAATGTCGTATCCGACCGCCACTTTTTAAGGGTTTTTGGGGATTTTTTTTGCAACCACTAACCAGTTAAAAAATATTCTATCGATTTTTGGTGGTACAGAAAGCAAAAACTATCTTTAAAATCCACTTTTATGATGGTTTTCGGACTTTATTTCCCTTCTAAAAAATCCTCCCTTTCAGAAAATAGAAGGATCCTATTATAGTTGCCACTGCACATGTACAATGACTGTGTTGGTCACTAATTGTGGAGTTTACGACATCAGACTGACATGACTGAGGAATTCATCGTATACCAAAATGGCTGATTTTTCATGAAATAAATATTCTGGAATAATTTGAAGTATATGTCCATCATCATCCATATGTTCTCCACCTTACGAAGTAGGTAAGATTACTTTATTGGTTATATTGAATGAGAAAAAGTGGCGGTCGGATACGACATTCTACCCGAATTTTTCAATATTTGCCTACCTTGATGTTTCTGTTTCTTCTTATTTCTTCCTCTCAGCCCTGCAAATGGCATGGAAGCATTTGTACCACTCAGAGTGGTACCCATAAATCTGTTAATCAAATGGTAATTAATTTTAGGAATGTCGGCTATTCATCCATACATGTCAGATAATAAATAATTAAGTCAGCATCCATCTTCATTATATACACTATGAAAAAATAACCCAAAACTTTAATTCAGCTTAAAATTCATTTCCATAAATATTCACACCGCCAAGAGTTGAATATTCTTAGCTCATGTACAAAGTTATGTTTGTGCAACTAGTATTACTTTTAAGTATCTGATAAAACTCCATTATAAAGATCCCATTTTTCAACAGTCCTGATGTTTTCCCAAAAAAGTGCCCCTTTCAGGATTTTGATGGATTTGGGGTGGTTAGGGTTATAGTTTATTTTGTTGGTCAAGGTTATTTTGTTGGTCAAGGTATTAACATGGTAACTATTGAAAATAATCACCAGGAATGATTTTTTTTTGAAATTGTCACTAAAAAAGTATGATAATAATGTCAAAAACAACAGACACGATACTGAGGGACAGACCACAATGAGATATTAAAAGTCTGACGACATAAGTTAAATTGTCAAGGATATTTTTCATATAGGCCTAAGTCCAACTATTTTACAAAAAATATGTAGTCTGATTAGGTCCAGATATTTTTCAAATTCTTTTAAAATTAATTCCTACATTACCTGTAACGTTAGATGTAACAGAGATTCTGTGATCGTTCATTACCAGCGACGTATGTTATGTACGTTAGCTCCAACAGCCCTAACGTTAGATCATTCCTTGCTCGATGGTTAGACATGGACATTGGCAATATCACACTCAACCATACCGTCTATTGCTTCCATCCACTTGCACATGAAAGAAACTTTGTCCAACTCATTTCCAAAAATGATAAAAATTTGGATTCCATGCTAGACAAATTATTATTAATAGTACATTTTCTGCGACGCATTTTCTGCAGACGGGCCCGACACTCAGGGAAGCCATTGTTTTTGCTGCTGTATGGTACTCACTGTGCGCGTGCATGCATGGCAGGTCATGACCTGCGCGTTCTTCGTAAACTCGAACTATTCTATTCTAATTAGATAATGCATATACACACACTATAGGCCGATATGTCTGTGTGTAAGAGAACGTCAGTATGGCTGTGCTTCTGAATAGTTGTTCGTTTAAACTTCTATTTTCGACCGGAAGGAGAGGTCAAATTGGGGTCATGTCTGTGTAAGAAATGTGACATAGTTCAAGGTCTTTAAGATGATGCAAAGATTGTGAAAATATTTTCTGTGGTTCATGAGATATGATTTTTTGAAATCTTTAGAAATTTTCAACTTCCGGTTTCGACCGGAAGGAGAGGTCGGATTGGGGTCACGTCTGTGTACGAAAAATCACATAATTAAAGATCTATAACATGGTGCAAAGACTGTGAAAATATCATTTGTGGTTCATGAGATATGATTTTTTGAAAATATTAAACTTTGATTTAGTGTAATTCGATATCTGATGATCTCACTATGACGTCACAATTTGACATAAAACTACATGTTAAGGTGTAACTATGTGTGAAGTTTTAAGGTTCTGCAACTATGTTTTTGTCTCTGGATAATTCTTATTAAGAAGAAGAAGAAGAAGAAGAAGAAGAAGAAGAAAAAAAACCGAACAATATCAAGAGGTGTTTGGGCACCAACCCAAACACCTAAAAAACCCGAACAATATCAAGAGGTGTTTGGGCACCAACCCAAACACCTAAAAAATAATTGTAAATGGCTGAAGGAGGGTTCGAAATGGATCCTTTTGATCAACAAGATGATTTTGATCAACAAGATGATGTTGATTATGATTATGATTATTATGAGACCTCTCAGTTACCGCAAACTGAAGAAGCCGAGACGTCTTTTGGTGGCGGGCTAACTGAAACTCAAATCAGTTTTCGAAAATCTGTAGTAGATGATTTTTACAAATCAAACGATCGCGTGCCAATTTTTAAAGACTACAGTAAATTCGAGTACAAAGACTCAAAACTGTATTTAAAAAAACAAGATGGAACAAAAAAAGTCTTGTTAAGTCACAAAAAAGGTGGAAATTTTTTATCATTATCTACTATAAATCAAAGGTACGGTTTATCATTTATAGAACGCGATCTAGGTATATTCGATTATGGGATAAAGGTAAAGGTAAAAGGGCCACTTATCGTTCTCGATAAAACAACTCTTAAAGGCACTTCGCGTCGATCCTTACCAAAAGTTGCAGAAAATGTAGAAAAAGCCACCGATGAAATAATTTCAATCGTTGAAAACGACGAAGAATTACAAAACTTTGCCAAGAGTCGACCATTGCGAGAACTGAAGGCTCTCGATGAACTCTTGGAAACGACTCGCGGTGAACTATTAAATAATTTAGCTAAATTGAACGCGTACGACAAAGAAATCTGATGTTAAACAAAGAATTACCGAAAATGAGATAGGAGATGAAGAAGTAAAAGAAGAACTTGGTAAACAGCTGAAAACGTTACAAGAAGAAAGATTAGAAACATTAAAAGCTTACAATTTGCAAGATAACGATGCTCGTAGTCAAATCAATAGAATCAAAGAAACGGTTCATAAAATGCTTAATATAGACACCACGTTGACCGAAAAAAATTGAAACTTTATTTAGAGAACAAGGCGTCACGATTGTCAGTATATTAACGGCCATCGGTCTAGCGATTAGTACCACCGTCGCTGCGATATTAGCGGGCGTAAAACCGATTGTACCACCGCCCAAGCCTGCACCACCCAAGCCTGCACCGCCCACGCCTGCACCAACGCCAACGCCTGCACCACCCGCCCCAAGTAGCGGCGGTGTAAAAGAGTGGATACAAAAAACTTTAAAAAATCTATCGAATCTGCTAAAGAAACTCGGATTAAAAGCCATAGATTCTTTACCGGGTATTATCGGATCGGTATTGAGTTGGTTATTAACGACAATTTCAAAAGTGGTAACATGGGCTGCGGAACACGTGTGGCTAGCCTTGACCGGAGTCGGAGTTTTAGTTTTAACTTATTTACAAACTCATCGCTAGCCTAATCCACCGAGTATCACAAAACCAAAAATTTAAGAATTTGTTCATCTTCGTGAGTAGCGTCTTGGGTCACGAAAGATGATGATGATGCCGTAGGTGCGCTTTGCGCTATATCGTTATATGTCGGATGAGTATCTACCAAAGACGCGGTTGATGTAGTCGCTACCGTTGGTAAAGGTGGTTGATTGACAACAAGTGGCGAGCCGAGTTTAGTAAAATTATCGACGGCGCTACCGCTGCTCGCCGGTTGTTGAGTATCTATAGATGGTGGTTGTTGAATTTCGAGCGATGGCGGTGGTGGTGTAGGAACGGGCGTTGAATTCGTGTCTTGATTCGAACCGAGCGATAGACTCGACGACGCAATTAAAATATTATTGTTGTATCCCACGTACATACCTATACGCAAATTCATGTCGCTAGGCATTAAATATAAATGTTCACCGATAACAAAGTTTAATTGCGATCGAGCGTGTTGTAAAGAATCTTGATACCTCTGAATAGAAGATTGCAAATCTACCGGAGAATCGATCGAAGACTCGAGAATGTTTATGAATTCTCTTTTCGCGTCTAAACCGGCGCCCGGTACGAGAATTCCAGTTTTTGTTTGAGCTTGAGCTCCCAATATCGTGTAAACGTACGTTCTTAAAGAGTCGATGATTCGTTCTATACCAATATCCGTAAAACCCTGCGCTAATTCAGACTCGAGTAAAAATTAACCCAAGCCAACTCAGTTTGAGGAGATTGTTCGATATAACCGACTTTATTAAAAAGCGGATTTATTGGAATTTTATAGTGAAAACTTGGATTAAACCAGCGGCCATCGATAACAAGTTCGCTATCATCATAAAAGTTCATCACTAGCGCATCTTTATGATATTCGCCGTTTTTAAAACGAGTATTTATAAAGTTTTTACCGTGTACGGGAGTCCATACTTTTGCATTATTATCAAAAGAATAAGCCGTACCTAAACCCCACGAGTACTTGTCGACTTGTTGTACCCAACTTTGAGTAGATTCTGGCGAAACGTGAAATTCTATACATATTTTATTATACGCGTTGATGTCTATATTATTTGCAATAGCGTCCCAATTTGCGTTTGAAGATTCGGGACAGCTCATTTCTTTGAGCAATCGTCTAATTTGATAATAGACGTGAAATTTAAAAAAACTACTAATCATCAAGTTCGAATGAAGTAAATGTTTATAACTCACTCCGCATCCCGTCGTACTACACCACGTTACAAAATTTATTTGATTTTGATAAAACTTGTTAGTATAGTATTTCCATTCGTTTCATATCACGGTGCTATCGACGTGAGGCAACTTGTAATTTACGAATGGATTAGAGAGTTCTACGTTAAAAAACTCATTTTCATTGATATAAATATTCATATTCGTCAAATCTCGAGAAGTAAAATTTTGAGCGGCATTAAAATTTCCAGATTGTGGATACCGTTTCGATAAATTACTTTTAAATGCTTGCGGAATCGACATTTTATAATAAACTACTATTATAAATTTAAAATATAAAAATGTATCATACGATCGAAATTAAATCAAGTCGACCAAATTAGATCATTTAATCGATAATCGCGACGGTAAACTCACCATTTCGTTAAAGAGCGTCAACCTTTGGGTCGGTTACTATAACGTGCGTAAAAAAGAAAGAATATGGCTTCGTACGCTAGTAGGCGGAGGGCAACAAGATGAAGATATCGTGTATTTCGATCCCGGACTTTATAATATAAAAGAAATTATCGACATTGTCTTAAAAAACGGAAATTGGCTCACATTCGTCGTCGATGAAACATCCGTCGAATCCTCGCTAAATATTATCGAGCGAGACAAAAGAATCAAATTTTCACCGGGATTAGCTAATTTACTCGGGTTTGAAAATGAATTTCTAGCCATGGGAGAGCATCGCGGAAAAATTGATTTGCAACCTTTGAAAATAATGTACATTCATTGCGCGCAAATATCTACGAGCGAAAATGTTTTCAACGGTAAACCTTGTAATATTTTTAACGTTTTTCCGTTACAAGATAAATCGTTGGGGGAAAGCGCGTTCATAGAATATTCTAATCCGTTCCGAAAAAATCTCAAGACCGGCACTTTTAACGAATTGAGTTTTCAAATTAAAGATTCTATCGGTAGAGACATAAATAATCACAGTATGCCGGTTATTTTAACCGTCGAAATTAAATTAAAAAAACTAATTATAAATGGCGAGTATTTTCGGTCCTAGTCGAAGAAGCGTGTATACAATACTACTACTAACACACCGATCCAATACAATCCGTCTATATACGAACGTCACGGATACATCGAACCGAATGAATTTCAACAAACGATAACTTTAATAAATTTATTCGAAGAACTTAACATTAAACTCGGGTGGC
The DNA here is from genome assembly GCA_029582265.1 of Zoroaster sp. YZ-2022. NCBI lineage: Eukaryota > Metazoa > Echinodermata > Asteroidea > Forcipulatida > Zoroasteridae > Zoroaster > Zoroaster sp. YZ-2022. The sequence continues at coordinate 39,380,793 of CM055818.1, forward strand.
AAGGTGCGCTCAAACTACACTTTTTTATGTTCGATAAATCACCGACGTACTGTTCATTTTTTTTTAAATTTGTGAAAGTCGACGGTCTTTATTCGCGTTCGGCAACGCGCAATTTTGTAGCTGATGTAGCTCATATTCCTTCTCCCGCTCGAGAAAATAAATTTTCTTTCAACGACGAATCGCAGCATTTAGAATACGAAATTTGCTACAAAACAAAAGATAAAAAAGTTTTTGTACGGGGAAAGTTTTTCGGTGCCGTAAACACTAGAATCTGTTTCGATATAAACATAAAAAGTGCTAGTCTCGAAATTTAGAGGTTGCGTTTACGACAAATATTAAATGTAAATAAAATAAAAAATATTATATAAATATGGAGAGTATTTATGGGCCTAGTCGTAAGAGCGACAGCGACGATTATAGCGCACCAAAAATAATCCAATACGTCTATTTTTGAACGTATTGGACACATTGAACCGAGTGAACTTTTACAAATTTTTTATTTAATTATTGACGAAGAACTAAACTTAAATATATTGGAGTGGTCATTTAAAAGAAATAACAATTGTTATTAATGGATTAACATTTTATTCAATATATGCTTTTAAAAAACTATGGGTGAAAATAATTTTTATTCTATTGTGGAAAGTGGACAAAGTGATAATTCTAGGAATTTTCTTGTTTTACCCTTAGAAGGTAACTTTATTTTTTCAGATGAACCGCAGCATTTAGAATATGAATTTTGCTACGTTTCAGAAAATACACAAAATAAAAAAGTCTTTGTACGAACAAAGTTTTTCGGCGCCGTTAACACGGGAATGTGTTACGATTTAAAAAATAAAAAGTTTTCCAATTGCGCCTTTGACAAAATAATAATAAAATTTTAATCTTTTATTATTAATAGAAATAATGAGCGCCTCTGCCGAAACAACGAGAATTTATCCAACATTAGCGGCTACACCAACAGTTATAAATACTTTTAACAATGTCGAAGAGTTAAACGTAAATGCGTTTCGTTTACAAAAAATCGACGACATCCAAAAAGAAATTCTTGCAGAGAGAAAAGATCGCGAGAGATCGTATAAAAAATACAATAAAATCATAAAAACTTTATCTACCGTAGAAACTATAGCCGAATGCGGCGGTATAGGGGCTGGAGCGATGGGAACTGCTAGTTTAGCTAGCGTCATAGCAGCGCCGGTCGGATTCGCTCTCGAAGGAGTAGCTATTGGACTAGGCGGTATGGCAATGGCGATGAAATTCGCGAAATACAAACTAAATCAAAAATCAAAAAAACATAACGAGATTAGAGTTTTAGCCGAAAGTAAACTTAACACTATCAACAGTCACGTTTCGAAAGCGATCGAAGACGGTCGTATAAGCCAAGAAGAATTTCTTTTAATCAACAAGGAGCGAAAAAAGCACTCTGCGATGAAAGAAAATATTCGAACAAAATTTAAGCCTAAAGACGCTCCGCCAGATGTTAAAGCTATCGTCGAAAAAGAAAAAAAAGACCTTATAGAAAATTCTTTGAATTTAAAGTAAACTTTTCTATAGATAAATCTTACAACGATCAACCAGTTTTAATCGAAAGACCTCCTGCGTATAATTCAACTTTTTAATTCTATTTTATTTCTCATCTCTTTAATGACGAGATTAAAATTTCGTCTAGTTCTCCCTTCAACGCGGTTTAAAAAAATTATTTTTGATACATTACCGCATTTCGTACATATATTCGTCTTTGCTTTTGTACCATTTTTACATCTTCGACATGGAACCGGTATACTTTTCCCGTGTCGAATACGCCACTGATGTTGCGCTCAAAATACGTCACCGGTCACGCTGGGTATACAACACTTGTCCGTTTTACCTACTAAAAGCCATTCGCATGGAATAATCTGTTTTTTCAATAAATATTTTCCATCCTCGTCTTATTATTATATTAATACATCTTTTTAAATCGTTTTTCACTTTTTAACTTCGTTTTTCAATATCTTTTTTATAACAACATCTCTCTACTACTTACCCAGCTCCACACATCCTCTCATGACGTCATTAACATCCTCAAATGATGACGTCATCATCCCTACAATCACCCACCCACAAAACCAAACTCCACCCCTAAAATGGGTAGTGAGCCCGAACCCCCATCTACCATACTACTGAAAATCATCCAACGACCCCATTACAACCATGATGTTGCATCATACGAGAGACAGTCGACGCATGGCGCACGTTTATCTCCAAATGGAAGTTTAGTGCTATTTAAATAAGTCACCGGTATGACAGGTGTATATATACCGATAAGCACTTTTGGGAACAACTTTGGGAGTCATATTTTTGGAGTAATACTTTTGCTTATGTCTTCCCAGCGCGTTCTAAATGGGCAGCAAATGTTGGTGCGCTTTCATCTTTTTCAAGTTTTGGATCGAAATTTAAGTCTGAAGCTATATGTACATGTATACGTGATATGTATAGCCTACACTGATGTTTGGAAAGGCACTAACACAAACAACCTGGGCCTATCCACTGAATTATTTTGGCGTGAAAGAAAAAGTATTTTTAGTCATATGAAACGTATTGAAATGAGCCGTTGCGCTCGGATGACTTTCAAAAAGCATACTTAGTTTTCAAACTGCAACTAGACAGTGATTATTGATGTCTGGGGGTAACTTTGAGGATGGCTGGTTTTTAATAGAATATTCCACCAAATGTACACTGGTGTATGACAAGAAACTATAAATCCCGATATTTTGAGATATCTGCAAACACATTCTTAGTATGGTTTATTTTTAAATAGGAACTATACATCTCAAATTACATCTAAATATTAAACAAATTTTGGATAAATAGATAATTAACTGTTGCAAACTGCTTACCAACCTAAAGGACCTGTAGTATAAATGCAAACTAGTAGTTATTCGTTTCGAACCTACAGCAGGTTCTTTCTCAAAGGGAAAATAGGATTGATAAATAATTAGTAGGGTGTTTAATTTGTTAGGGTGTTATTGAATATAAATTACGGGTAGTTTACTGTCTTAATACATGTACCACGAACAAAATAACACGCGGGCATGGATTCACTGTTTTCTTCCCTATGGTATTCATCTCAACATGCGTATGACTAGTAACCCTTACACTGCACACTCGTATATAAACCCCCCCCCCCCCCACACACACACACACAAACTTACATATGCGGATTGTGGGGTATTCCTTTGTTCGTTCTATTATCCCTTTTCTATAGAATTCTCCTGCGGGGTACCAGAATTTCTATAGATTCTCTGTTGTTCCATTGTGTTTGGTACCCCACAACGAATGGCGTGAACACACACACACACACACACACCCTCACATATGCACACACCCTACACACCGTCGCCCTGTGCAATGTCATTCTCGTCAAGAATTTGGCCACAAGTCATTTGTACCGGGAAGAACACCCTACCTCTGCCATGGACCGCCAAATCGACAGCAGTATTCCCGCGGTGAGCGCCGCAGGCCATCCTGCTCAGGACCATGGTAGGATTTAGCCAGCAACGTTGAATGTAAGAATCCATTTTCTATTCTGGATGATGAACTTGAATCTGACTCTGAACTGAATGCTATAACACTATGAACATCTCCTCCGTGAATGCACCGTGAAAGCTCGGTGAATTGCACTTTTTCCGTGAAAATGCATTTTCACGGCGAGTTCACGGTGCTTACGCCCCAGTGGTTTCGTTCACGGTGTTTTCACCGAGTATTCACCGAGTGTATGTCTCTATTGTTATACAGTGGATTTAATCCTATTGCACTGACACAAAAGCAAAGGCATGGTTTAGGCTTTTAGTAGTAATAACCTCTCCCATTGTGCGCTTATCTTGGATGAATGGATTAGTTTAGTCAAAACACACGCAACGTAAATAATACATGCCGAGTCTGTACATAGACGTGCATGCAGCGTGTGCGTCGGATATAATATAATTATAGCATTGACGCATTGATCGTCGATTCGTGTCGCTGTACCGTACACAAACGTGTATGTTATAAAAATGTACATTACGTGGCCAGGGCTGAGGCTTCGCTTTTTGGTGGTCGTCAACATGCTGTCAAAGGGTCGACTAGCAACAAAATAAAAAAAGTGAACTGAATACTGCCACATCCAAATGCATAAAACTTGATGTTTTTTCGGTTAACATTGTGTTTTATTTATTGTTTTAATTTGGTGACATAAACTGTAAGTGTTGCAATACTGTTTTTATGAGGCCAACATATCGTCCATACGTACGTAATTCGCCGCACTCGTGAAATGACGCACTTACCGTTGGCTTAGCATTTCTCGGAAAATTTACAAAACTATGGCGTATTACTGGTTGCATAAACTTATCCAAGTCATGCTTGTTACAGAAATAAAATTATAGTGAAACAAATTATAAGTGTCTTGCTCAAGGACACAATTGTCACGGCCAGGATTCGAACCCACATTCTGCTGCTAACACCAGAACTTGAGTCCGGTAATCTAGACCGCTCGGCCACGACACTTCACAAGAAAGAAGATGCAGGCCGTTTTATTTATTTTCCAAGATGGCCGCAAAATTTAAATCCAAGAATGGTGCCAACTAGCTGTGGAGGTCGAAAGTGGATCTGCTTTCAGCTTTCTAAATATTGAAAAGCAGATTGAACGTTGTTGCAAGTGCCTTTTTCCGCTTTTCTTTGTCTTTAAACAAGTTCAGCTTTCTGCCTTTTGCTTTTCGGTTTGAAGACAAGCACGGTAAATTTTGCTACTTTTCTGCTCGACGAAAAAGGCAGATTAGACGTTTTATTTACACAGTGGCACAAAAGTGGTTTGTCAACAAATTTGCTCATTATTTCTAGCGGCTTCATGTACCGGTAGGTCATTGAAAATTCAAGACATGATTCGAGACTTATGGTCCGATATCATGAGACAATTTTAGTGACGTTTAATAAGCGTTGTGATTTTTGGCAAGGATTTCTAAGAAAAGAAATCTTTAACGATGAGACACAAGGAATGAATCTGAATCTGGTATACGCTGCACGCGGTCGACCCCAGGCCGACGTGCGACGCGTTCGCCGGGCAATCTCTGTGGTTCACTGATCGATATTGGGCACCTCGTACTATGAGCAAAAGAGTCTCAAATTTGTCAACAAATTTGCTCATTATTCTTAGCGGCTTCATGTATGTCATTGAAAATTCAAGACATGATTCGAACTTATGGTCCGATATCATGAGACAATTTTAGTGACGTTTAATAAAAGCGTTGTGATTTTTGGCAAGGATTTCTAAGAAAGAAATCTTTAACGATGAGACACAAAGGAATGAATATGAATCTGGTACACGCTGCACGCGGTCGACCCCAGGCCGACGTGCGACGCGTTCAACCGGGCAATCTCTGTGGTTCACTGATCGATATTGGGCACCTCGTACTATGAGCAAAGAGTCTCAAATTTGTCAACAAATTTGCTCATTATTTCTTAGCGGCTTCATGTATGTTATTGAAAATTTCAAGACATGATTCGAACTTATGGTCCGATATCATGAGACAGTTTTGGTGACGTTTAATAAAAGCGTTGTGATTTTTGGCAAGGATTTCTTAAACATCTCTACAGTGGAAGTCAGTCGTACTTGTGCAAAGTGAAGTCTTAAATTTGTTAACAAATTTGCTCATTATTTCTTAGCGGCTTCATGGGTCATTGAAAATTCAAGACATGATTCGAACTTATGGTCCGATATCATGAGACAATTTTGGTGACGTTTAATAAAAGCGTTGTGATTTTTTGGCAAGGATTTCTAAGAAAGAAATCTTTAACGATGAGACACAAGGAATGAATCTGGTACACGCTGCATGCGGTCGACCCCAGGCCGACGTGCGACGCGTTCGGCCGGGCAATCTCTGTGGTTCACTGATCGATATTGGGCACCTCGTACTATGAGCAAAGAGTCTCAAATTTGTCAACAAATTTGCTCATTATTTCTTAGCGGCTTCATGTATGTTATTGAAAATTCAAGACATGATTCGAACTTATGGTCCGATATCATGAGACAGTTTTGGTGACGTTTAATAAAAGCGTTGTGATTTTTTGGCAAGGATTTCTTAAACATCTCTACAGTGGAAGTCAGTCGTACTTGTGCAAAGTGAAGTCTTAAATTTGTTAACAAATTTGCTCATTATTTCTTAGCGGCTTCATGTAGGTCATTGAAAATTAAGACATGATTCGAACTTATGGTCCCGATATCATGAGACAATTTTAGGTGACGTTTAATAAAAGCGTTGTGATTTTTTGGCAAGGATTTCTAAGAAAGAAATCTTTAACGATGAGACACAAGGAATGAATCTGAATCTGGTACACGCTGCACGCGGTCGACCCCAGGCCGACGTGCGACGCGTTCGGCCGGGCAATCTCTGTGGTTCACGGATCGATTATTCATGATTATTATTTTATTGATGTAATCAACAATCAATGAGCATCGTCATTCGTCCGAGGTTTGATGTCCCTTTTTCTCATCTCATGTAACGAAAAACTCTAATTTTGATGGCACTATGTTTTGAGTAAGGATTAGTTTTATTATTGTAAGACTAAGATGTTGTAAAGCGACAGTTCCATGGAGAAGAACAAATTAAAGCCGTTTGTAATAATTCGATCTGTTATCAATGACAAGTGTAGGCACAACCGTCAAGGTATTAAAACTTCGTACATATAAATCATCAATATAAACTTTAAACACTATTTAGCGCATCGTTTTGATACGTGTGCATGACTAAACCTAATTTATAAAAGCTTTATATTTAGGGTAACTTGTTGATGTTCAGTTTCCTGTTTATATTTACAAATACATAGGCCTATTGCCAAATAAATTATTTCAAGTGACAAGCCAAGTATCATTATTAATCCATTTGCTTTGAATAAAACAATTCGATTCCTTGTAAAGCATAAAGTACATCATAGCATCTTTGGAAAAAGTAGAAACACATGAATCATGGAGGAAGGAACCCAAATAATGACACTTCGACGTTGGTAATGTTTACACGATCCTGAAATAAATGAGGACTGCGTGTGGTGGTAATAAACAAGTGTGTAATTGTTGCAGGGGTTCCCCGGCCCCGGCTGCGAGCACATGGTCGCGGCTGGTAATCAACGGCGCGGCGTGCATGCATTTGAACGTGCACTAGAGGTCACCGTGAATGATTGCAACAACGGTTTCGCGGGCGGCGGGCGCGCTCTCACTGAAAGTCACGGGTACGATACGTGAATAAAACGACGTTCGTTAATCGAGTCATATCGCAAAACTATAAACCTCACCGGGTTCATAAACAATAACATAAATAAATTTGCAAACATACAAAACACGAGACCGACCTTCGGCCAAAGTCCTGCCGGGTTAAAGAGGATTGTTGTAGCTGCCAGGGTGTGTTTTCTATGAGCCTTGGCAGCGAATTTAATCATTTCACAGTTACATTTATTGTTAACGGACATCGAGGCCTACTGTATTTTCCTCTACTGCTAAAAAAGCCAAACAAAAGCAATGGGGCCCCTGTATCGTTGCAAACGATCAGCGCACGCACAAATTGCAATGCCGAAAATGTAACCTGCCGTCAAGTCGTAGAATTTTTCAAGCAACCTATAACCATGGAGCTGGAGGAAGAAAATACCAACAGTACCGTTATGTTTAGTGTGTTTACCTTCCATCCAAGAGGGATTATCACATGCACAAAAGCGTCAACAATGGGCAAGAGGATAACTTCCTTTGATGTAGTTAATGAGCTGGCCTCAACTGAGCTTTCGAGGTTCACCGCGTTTTTTCACCAACTTTCACCGAGGACCAAACAAAAGATTTGTTTAACGGTGGTTTCACGGTGCATTCACGGTGCTCTCACACCGTGAAATGGGAACGAGCGCCGTGAAATTCACGGAAAAAGTGCAATTCACCGAGCTTTCACGGTGCATTCACGGAGGAGATGTTCATAGTGTAAATAGTACTCATCTAAATTGCTCTAATGATACAAATATTAATAATGTGCACGTAATTGTTAAGAGAAAGAGCAACAAACGCCATAGGCGTGGGGGGAGAAAAACTAACCGTGTCACTGTCAGGTAAGAAATATCATAGTATTAAAATTGCGTTTAACAATGTTAATAGGATAAGGCCAAAGATCCACGAATTAGCCAAGTTGTTGAATGATGAAAGTATTGATGTATTTGGGGTTGCAGAGACTTTCTTAAAGGGTATTGATAGTATTGATGTTTATGGTTATAGATGGGTAGGCAAAAACAGGTCTAACAAGGGTGGTGGCGGTATAGGCCTCCTTCTTTCAAACTCGGTTAATGTTGTCGATGATGATTTATTTCATTCAGGCGTGATA